>VDFB02069038.1:0-13573 GCA_007258455.2 Sequoia sempervirens | reverse complement strand
CCCCATTCACATTGGGGCATGTTTTGAACTAAATTTCTTTGACACAATGTGATAGACTACATTGTATCAAAGAGGGGAAAAATGTAGATGCTAAAAATTATCTTAAGCCTGAGACTCCTAAATTCTTCATCATTCCCCCGTTTTGTCATTTATAATTAAATAATTTTAATTATTTAATTAATTAATTTCTAGCTTAATTTCTTCTTTGATTAATTAAATAATTTTTTTATTTATTTAATTATATCTGTAATGTCCCTTTCTACTACAATTAAATAAATTTCATTTATTTAATTGTCTAGTCATCTTTCAACTATAATTTAATAATTATTTTAATTATTTAATTATTCATTATCCTTTTCTTTCACAAATTGAATAATTTTTATGTATTTAATTTTTTACTAACTTGTCCTTATCTTCTAATTTTGAATTAAATTATTATTTAATTCAAAAGGTCACATGTCTTCTATAATTAAATAATATTTGTATTATTTAATTATTTATTTAAATTTCTCCAACAATGTTTTTGTCTGTGCCAATCTTATCTTCCACATCAAATCTTATTTATCCATGTGTCAATTGACCTCCACCTTTGATTAAATTATTTTATAATTTAATCTTGACCGTCAATCCTTATCATTTTCCCTAATTTATCCCTAACCCTATTCCATATTAAAACTTTCATTCTTGGCCATTGATCTTGGGTCAAATTAACCTTTTCAATCATAGCCCTTCATAACAAAATTGACATTCTATAAAAGGCATCTATTTTGTCATTGTCAATCTATCCATAAGCAATCTAGAGACATTTTGCTATTTAGTCTATCTACATACTATCAAGTCAAGTGCATCATAGTCAATCATAATCTTCAATATTTTGCTTTGTCATTGTCATTAGGCCTATTTTCATACTAGAAAATTTGAGGGAAATTATTCATATCAAGCAAAATGGAGAAGTGTAATGAAGGTGAATCAATGGTGGTATGAAGACTTGTTGGTAATATTGTTTTATGTTTTATGTCCTTATGTTTATTTGTACTTCATTGTTTTTAGGGTTTGATTTACATGCATTATTTCCTAACCTTGATAATTTTACCCTAATTTACAGTAGATAGTTATTGTGAACCTACAAACTAGTGTAGGATTTTGTATTCCAGAGCTTAATTTAAACTAAGCCCAACACATATAAGGTGTATTTCATCAGTTCATCCTTTTGGTAGTGAGCCACACTAATTTTTTTTATCATTCCAAGACGTAAGTCTTTTCTAGGATAGTGTGTCCTGGTAGTGTGCCCCTGTAATATTTTATGACCAGTTATAACATATTGCGAGCTAATCCTCACTGTGGGTTTTCCAATTCTAGGTTTTTCGCGTAAAAATATTGGTGTTCATGTGTCATATGGTGTTATGATTCCTTTCATATTTTTGTTTATAGTTGCAGCTAGATATGTTTTAATTATTGAATAGTTAGCAGTTAAATGGTTTAGTAGAATACCGATTCACCCCCCCTCAGTATTTTGGGAGTTCAACAATTGGTATCAAAGATTGTTTCCTTTGGAAAAGTTTAATAGCTTAATGAAGATCTTGAAGTTTGAACACATGAAAGGTGTCTTGTTCCTCTAGAAGAGGTCTCTGCAATTAAAGAACTCCATGTTGCCCTTGAAGATTTGGACAAAATTGAAGATGAGAAAGAAACTCTAAGGGAGAACTTAAAAGAAGCAAATGAATGAATCAGGAAATTAAGAGAGCAAATCAAGAAGTTCAAAGAAAGGCATAGAGAAGTCAGTGATCAGTTAAAGAAAGAAAATGAGGACATCACTAGACTAAAGGTGCAAATGGAAGAAAATAAAAGAATTGAGGATTATCAGAAAGCTGAATTTCAGAGCAAGATTGATGAATGTACAAAGCTTGAACAAGAAGTGGTAACCCTAAGGTCTGACCTAGAGAAGGCAAGAGCTCATGGGGAAAAATTCAAAACAAGTACTACAATGCTTGATGAGTTAATTTCTTCTCAGAAACCCTCTAAGGATAAAGGTGGTTTGAGAATAGAAGAAGGACAAAGCTCAAAAGAAAATCAGACTCCTAACAAGGTTGACAATCGAAGGAAGACTCAAGGAAATATAAGACATATCAAGATTCAAAGAAGCAATACTAGAAGAACTCCTATCCGACAACCTAATGCTCAAAGGTACCCATATTTTAATGGTATTTATTTTTTATGTAATAAATTTGGTCATAAAGAAACATAATGTAGAAGTAGAATGAATCAGAATGTTGGATTCTTTTTTAGACAATGTTTTTCTTGCAAAAAGTTTGGACATAGAGCTATTGAGTGCAAAAGTCAGATAATGACGAATAGATTGAATACTAGTAGAATGATTCAATATTTTCAAGGTTATTGCTACACATGTAATGCATTTGGTCATAAGGCTTGTAGTGCCCCTCCATTCTCACTTGGAATGTGTAGGTAGTCTAGCTAAGGAATTTGAAGAGGAAGATGGAACAAGGACTTTTGATGCTACTCTTGTGGGAATGAGGTACATTGTTTTGTTATGATGCAGAGATTTAATTGGATAACTTAACTTACTTGTTGTTCATGATACTTCTTTTATTACATTGAGGTTATGATGATACATTGTGGTTGAATTTAACTAGACATACTTATATCTAGATGTAGTATTGTGTTGTTATGCAATAAACTAGTAATTATTTCATGATGATATAATGTGATCAGTTTAGTTTAACAATGTTACTTTATATTTGATGTTGTAGTTGTTATTATAGCTTTGGTGAGGGGACAATGTAGCACCACTCATTTGCGAGTGCCTTGGTACGTTGTGATTCCTTATCACATTGTGATACATTTGTTTATATATATGTTGTACACAACCTTGTTTTTATGTAGGAATTGCAGGAATAAAGTCTCAATTCCACCTGTTTTGGCAGGATAGGGCGAGCATTAAATTATCCCAATGGGTATGATGTTGAAACAAAGATGACAAGAAAGTCTCCATGTCCCAAGTTTGTCAACCCATCATGCGTCTAGTGGTATTGTGTGTCCTTAACATTGGTTCTTTCAGTATTATGTGATAGTTGTCTATCGCAAGTTGTATTTGTGTTATTTATTTAATGTCTGTGTTATGTATTTGAGTGGATGAATAGTATTATTTAATTTAAATAATTAAAATAAATGTTATTAGTTAATTATTGGGAATAGCTTTATTAAAATTTAAAAGTGTTAAACTAAAAGTTATGTAACTAATTAAAGATAAATAAATTAATTGTGTAAATAATATTATTTATAATTTTAAAACTTGGCATTTTTGATAATTTAATGTAAATAGTAAGTTGATGATACATAATAGAATAAAATATTTAAATAATTAATAATGTGTCAACTGTGAGTTGAAATTAATAAAATAGAAATTTAAAAATTAAAGATTTCATTTAGAAAAGAAAAATCAAGAAAAGAATAAAAAGAACGAATGCATGTCTAGTTTTTTTTCGAAAACTTGAGAGAATGAAAAATTGCTATTTTACGCGACTTTTGAAAGCATTGGGGATTAATGGCTGCTTTTTTTGAGATTGGTTGGTTTCTTCGCAATACAAGAATCTCCATGGAATTTTTTTATAAAAAATGGAAAAGGCTCTCCTGGTGGAAGTACTGGCCAGAATTGTTTTGCGCATCTTTCAAGAAATTACTTTTGGGAAAGTTTTATAACTGGAAATAATTAAGGTTCAACTCTCAATCTTCAACAATTTTGAGCTCAATGATCTCGTGCCTTTATTTTTAAATGGTTAAATTAGGTAATATTGTTCCTAGCTAAAACTATAGAAGTTTGTTTTGGTTTTGTGGAATTGAAAAAAATAGAGGATTTGTTTATATATTTTGAAATAATGTCTGTTAATTTGCTATGAAATTTTGGAAACCTTTGTAGAATGATTGTGAAAATCTTAGATCCTCTGTAGGAAAATGAATTTAAATGGTAGGAAATTTAAAAAGAAAACAATAAATAATTTAGAAAATTCCACAGATAATTTAGAAAACCTTAGTAGGATTGAAAAAAGAAATCCTTTGATAAATTAGAGAAAATGAAATCCTCTGATAAAATAGTAAATCCTTTCCTCAGAAATATTTATATTAAAAACAGCAATGTGAGTAGAGGGGTCACTGGGGACCAACTGTAAAATCTTGCACAACCGGTATGACCGATTTTTTTTATATTGTTTTAAAAGACTTAGTGGCTACCACTAGTAATCACTTTTTAAAACCTAGATCTGAAAACAAAAGTTATTAAAGTCACAACACACTAGTTTTATGAATAGTATTGGTTGAATATAGTAAATTATTTTTAATTTATTAAATAATATGTATTTATATATATGTATAATTATATATATTATACATATTTAATTGGATATTTTGATATAATAGATATTTTAAATATATATGTTTAATTTTTATATTTGGAAGTTATAAACGAAATATTAAAATATTTAAATGTTATATATATATTTAATATATATATTTTTTAAATGTATTTTGACAATAGATGCATGCAAATGCATGGAATGGATTATTTTAGAATGTTACATTTTAAAAAAAAAATGAATATTATGTATTATTTAGTGCATGCAAAACATGAATAGTTAAGATGAAATAATTTTTATAGAGAAATTGATTTTTGTTGTTGTGTGTGTTATTGTGGAAATTGAAGTTAAACTATTAGTGTTAATTTTTTTATTGCTTGTAAATGAAATTAAATTAAGTTGATTAATTCCAAGTAATGCGTTGATGATTTGATTGGATTTAGAGAATTTGAATGCTAGATTAATTATATATGCCTGAATTGCTTATTGGTTGAATTTTTTTTGTTTGCATTGTTGGGTAATTGGGTTGTTTGGTTTTGTAAGTCTTCCAAAGAAGTTCATTCTATGTGGGGTTGTTATATATGTTGGTTCAACTTTTGATTTGTGTTGGGTTGTGCACGTGGGTGTAGACAATTTGAATGCCCAGTTACCATAGACGAGATGTGATATAGTATGGATACCAAGTTACTACGAACGGGTTGTGTGACCTTATGTTTTAAGGTTGAAATGTGTTATCAGTATTGTGCACCTTGTCTACCCATAGATTTGTGGATTTGAACTTGGTGTTTTTAGTAGGAGAGTGGCTCTCTATGATTGGTTGATTTCACAAGTCTCTGGGAGTGGTCTATTGATGTTATATTTTGTGACCTATTAATGTTATGATTTTAGAATCTATAGGTGTTGTGTTATTTATGTATTCCCATGTCACTCTTGTTTGAGTCGAGTCTTGTATTTTCTGTTGGACCTCCTTGGTCAAGGATTCTTCCTTGTCATCTCCTAGTACGGGGGGTGGGTTTTTTTCTAAAACCCACGTGGTTGGGTGGAACGTGCTACACACCTCGTTAGGTTCCCCACCAACGTTCGTACGATGCAGTGCCTTCTTGATGGAACATGAGCTAGAGATTTTCTTGTAGCCAAATGCTAATTATGTATTTCAGTTATACTCGTGTATTGATGGATTACTCGCACGTGTTGGAAAATTTATGATGTAAACTTATGTATCTAATCTATGTAATGTGTTAGAAGTCGATGTAAAGTATAAATGTATCATTATAATCATGTGATAAAAGATAATGGTTATTGTCATATAAGTATGTTGTATATATGTGTATGGTTATTAAATAGAGTTGATCTTGTTCATAATGGTCTATCTCTTGTGTATGCTTCGATGTTATAGTCATGATGGATGAATGGACTTAACTAATGCATTTTGGAATTTTGTTTATCTTTTTGTTTTGGGATTGAATATGTAATGTTACCTCGTGTACCCCAAAGGACTTAGGTGATGAACTTGTATTCATGTAATTGAATCTCGTGCAATGGAACTAATATGCATATATGCGAGACTTTTATACGAAGAAAAAGTACCAGCCTTTAGTTGCTGTCCATTAGGTTTATGTAGGCATTACAACTTGTTATCAGAGCCAAAGTTGTAGCACTGGGATCTTTGGGTAATGTTGCTTCCATTTTTGTTGTGGTGAGTCATTGTGTGAAAATGGATATATTTCTACCCCCTTGTGTCATCCAGGTGTAGATGAGCATGTTGAGTGTTAGCTTGTTGAGGGTGATAGTTATGTTGTTCAGCATTCTCTTGTGTATCCCTTAGCTTCAAGTCTAAGTGAGGTCAAGGTGACCTTGGAGTTAGTTATATTTTCTTATCTTTGTTTATCTTTTCTTTGAGTGTATGTTTGTTGAATTGCTACTATGTACAATCACAGTTAAAATGACATTAAGATAAAGTGCGAACTCGCCAAGCTATAATAGATTTTGACCAATTTTCATAAATTCAAAACTATGCTAATGCATCGCATCTCAATAAACTCTATTAATGAATTCATGAGTTGAATGTAACTATTCATAAACAGAATTGAGAAAGTAATAACCAAACAGTGAATTGAAATAATCAACAACACAGTAAAGCAAAGGGAACTCAGAAGAACAAGAAGACTCCAGATTTTACGAAGTGGAAAACCCTCCTGGGGTATAAAAACCACTCCCTAAATGCCTTCCAGGCTTAATCTTTAAACAAAAGTTCACAATGCCTTATAGGATGATTTTTGAGCACCCACTCAAGGAGCACTAGCCCCTCATTTTGAGACACCCATCTCAAGGAGCACCAACCCCTCAAATTATGTTTTGAACAATAATAGTGACTCAGAGGATTTCTCCATTTTTAGTTAAGCACATATCTTTCTGCAGAGTTCATTCATACATTTCCATACAGACAAGGAATGATACTCTCAAAATTACAAAATCAACAACCCTTACAGTTTTCAACACAAGTATTTAATTACATTTCAAGTATGTCAGTTGTGAAGAAATCTTCAAAAAAAAATTCACCAGATCTTCAGATTCTCTTGTTGATTTTTGAATATAAAGCTGAATACTGACAGTCTGTCGATGATGATTAAAAATCAATAGTAATGCTTATCCAGAGAGCTGCAAATCATCCATTAAAACAAAAATGCAACTGCTCAAAGAGGAAACTCAATGAATATGCTGCCATGTAATGGTTCTGAGATTCGATTCAATCAATGATGTCAGCCTGCAACTGTATTTTGAAGTTTCCATAAACGACCACAAAGTTTGAGATTTCATTAACCATTCACTGAGACACAAGAGACTTTCTCACCGAGATGCCCTTCTATTTCATTCACTGTCACTGTATCCTTTTCTTTATTTGGTTTCACCGCGGAGCTAACAAAGTTGTAGGGGAAAAACACATATAACAAAACATACCACCATAGGCTTCCTTAGAGTATTATTCATTCGCTGAGACATCAACAAGTCTTTCACCGAGATCTCCTTTAGTTTCATTCACTATCACTGTGACCAAACGATATCGGTGAGACCTCTTGTAGACTTCATAATGTTTTTTCGAAAGTCACTTTTCACCCCATGTCGCTGAGACAATACGAAGTCGGGGAGATGCTATATAGACGGCCCCTTGTTTTGCTGAGACATCCCGAGCTCACCCTAGATCGCCAAGACAGTATCAATCTCACACCAATGAGCCTTTGATAGAAACCCCTTGTGTGATGTCGCTGTAACATAATGGTTCTCTCTCCGATGCACACTTCTGTCTTATGAGAGTCTCTATAACATACCAATCTCTCACTAAAGCCCCTCAAGACTTAGTTGCCAAGACTTGGCGAGTTCGCTATGACATTATATCGAAACATATGAGTCTTACCGAAATGTATTTGTTCATCAATGGCTGGCAAGACAATGCATAGTCAGGAAGATGCTATAGATATTGCCCCATGTTTCACCGAAATTCCACATGATACACATTGGTCACCGTGACACATGGTTTTTGTTGGTTGATGAGACTAAACCCACAATAGATGTCACCAAACCATCCTACATTATTTGTAGATCGTTTCAGCCATGTACCCCAAACACCTCGAATCTACACTTGTTCAATACTGAGACTTCTAGAATTTCCTACCAAAAGCAATTGTCCAATGGTGGTTGGTGTGACACTATGTCTTCAGAGAGACTACATACCGAAAACAACACTCCTATCGATAGACTTCTACATGCATTAGACGGTGAGACCAAGTGAAATCGCCAAGACCTCATCCTGATATCGCTTAGTTTGGCCAAAGTTCTCAAAGAGTTGTTTTGTGAGACTCCTCCTAAAAAAATAGATAAAACCTTTTGAGCACAAGTCAGTAAGACAAGAAAGACTCACTATGACATTACCCCAAGGACAATTTCCTTTGCCGATATGCTCATTCTGAAGTGGGTCGGGGAGACATAATAAAATCGCTAAGACCTCATCCTGACGGCCAAACTCATGTCGATAAAGATTTTTCTTCTATCACCAAGACCATGAACAATGTCACACCGAAAGCTACCAGAATGTTAAATTCAATTGACATAACATAAAAAATGTCTTGCTGATTGGCAACTCAAACATTTCAAAGTGGATCGGGGAGACCCTACCATATTCATGCCAATATGTGTAAGCTTGAAAGAAAAATATCCAAAACCTGTGATGTGTAGGGAGAACCATCCTGAGATAGATTATCAATGAGAACAAACTGAAAGAGATTTTGTCATCAAGGAAAAACTATAAGCACAACTGAGATTCAACAAACTCCCCCTTTGTCCTTGATGGTAAAACACCAAATACTCTCTCCCTTTTTTCCTCAAGGCAAAGAAAAGATGAACACAACTAAGAAGCCAATCGAAACACCATGAGAAAAACAACTGCAAAAAAAATAATAGAGTGCAACAACCAAGATTGTAGGAGAGCTGTAAGTGAATCAAAACATATATCATGCTCCCCCTAAGCCAATGTATGGAAAATCAGAGAAGTAAAGATTGAGAGATAACTCCCAATCAAAGTCTCAATCTTTCAAATAACTCTTTAGCTAAGGGCTTAGTAAAAATATCAGCCACCTGATCTTGAGAGCCAACAAACTGTAAGCAAACTTCATTATCCAAAACCTTTTCTTGAAGAAAGTGAAACTTGATAGTAATATGTTTAGTGCGAGAGTGCAAAACAGGATTTTTGGAGATACTTATCACACTTGTGTTATCATAGAGAATAAAAACAGGTTTAGGAATTCCAATACCCATATTAGATAGAGTTTGACTCATCCAAAGAACTTGAGTATAGCATGAAGTGGCAGCAATGTATTCTGCTTCAGCAGTAGAGAGAGAAACAAATTCTTGTTTCTTGCTATGCCAGGCCACTAATCGATCACCAAGAAAGAATGCAGCACCACTGGTGCTTTTCCTATCATCCAAACAACCAGCCTAGTCAACATCAATATATGCAATCAATGAAAAATTAGTGCTTCTAGGATACCAAAGGCCATAATTAAGAGTGCCCCGAATATATTTAAAAATCCTTTTAACATCAGTAACATGGGATTCTTTAGGTGATGCCCTAAACTCAGATAATAGTAAACCGCCTCGCATAATGTCGCCTAGAGGCGCTAAATATATAATAGATCACGTATCATTGATCTATATTCAGTTTGATTTGTATCAGAGGAATCATCAACCTTAGTAAGTTTGCATCTAGTAATCATTGTAGTGCTAATTGGATGGAATTCATCCATTTGAAATTTCTTAATCATCTCTCTAGCATACTTGGTTTGATAAAGAAATATTCCATTTTCACGCTGAGATTTGAAGACCTAAGAAGAAATTTAATTCTCCCAACAATGACATTTCAAATTCAGATTCCATTTGCTGAGAGAATTTTTTACTCAAAGTAACATTATTGCAGCCAAAGATAGTGTCATCAACGTAAATTTCAACAACCAAAATATCAGAACCTTCAGTTTTAACATAAATATTGTTGTCTACACCTCCTCTAACAAAACTATTTGAAAGAAAATGACTATCCAGCCTAGAGTACCAAGCTCTAGGTGCTTGTTTTAAGCCATAGAGGGCCTTTTTCAATCTGTAAACATGATCAGGCTTATCTTTGCACATAAATCCTTCAGGCTATTCAAAATAGACCTCTTCATCTAAATAGCCATTTAAAAAAGTAGTTTTGACATCCATTTGATAAACAGTAAAGTTTTTGTAAATAGAATAAGCCAAGAATATTCTAATAGATTCTAGTCTAGCAATAGGTGCAAAGGTTTCACCAAAATCAATACCTTCTTGTTGAGCATAGCCTTTGTAGACAAATCTTGCTTTGTTGCAAACAACATTGCCATTTTCATCAAGCTTAGTTTTGTAAATCCATTTTCCTCCAATGACATTTTTTATCATCTGGTCTTGGGACTAACTCCTAATTCTATTTTTTCTCAATTTGATCAATTTCTTCCCGCATAGCATTAAGCCAACATGAGTCTGTGAGAGCTTCATTAAAAATTTAGGCTCAAACTGAGTAACTAGACAGAAAGCTATTTGTGCCTTTTCATCAAATTCTGCAGCCTTTCTTCTAGTTTGAACTCCTGCATTTTTATCCCCAATAATCTGATCTTTGGGGTGATATTTAGTTAGAGCTTTTGATGCAACCTTTTCAGGACTTGCTGTTTCATTTCTAGGGCTTGCTGACTCTATTCCTTCTAAAATTATTTCTAGTTCAAGTTCTTCTTCCTCATTATCCTGCAAAGATTCAACATACAAATGTGATCTCTCATCAAATTTTACATTAACAACTTCAACAATCTTGCTAAGCCTTTTGTTACAAGCATTTATACGCATATGAGTTGAGTATCCCAAAAGACTTCATCACTCTTGATTGAAAAGCTCCTGTTATCATCATCTTTCTTGGATAAAACACCTCCAAAAATTTCCTTTGAAGGTTTGACAGTACAGCTTTCCCATACCAAAGTTCATAAGGAGTGTGTTTAGATTTCACCCTAAGCTGCACTCTATTTAAAATGTATACACCGTGATGAATGTAAATTTCTTTCCAATACATAATGCATAACTTAGCTTCATCTAGAATGGTTCTAGCCATTTCTTTTACAGTTCTATTCTTAATTTCAACTACCCCATTTTGTTGATGTGTTTTTGTTGCAGCATATTGTCTTTTAATGCCATGTTGTTCACAGTAATCAATAAACTGTTTAGAAGTGAACTCACCTCCTTCGTCAGATCGTAGACATTTAAGCTTCAAATCAGATTCCTTCTCAACCAATTTATGAAAGATTTTAAACCTTTCAAAGGCTTTTGATTTGTGCTTAAGAAATGTGACCCAAACCATTCTAGTATAATCATCCACAAACAGCATAAAGTACCTTTCACCATTAATAGACCTTGTTTTGGTTGGTCCACATAAATCAGTGTGCACAAGTTGTAAAGGTTTTGAAGAAGAATGTTCTTTTTTTTAAGCTGATTTTAGTTTGTTTACCACTTAGACATTCTTTACACACATAATTTTCTGGCTTGTTAAGGATTGGTAAACCTCTAACATTCTGATTCTTACTTATTCTAACCAGATTTTCAAAGTTTATGTGTCCTAATCTTTTATGCCATAACCAGCTTTCTTCAATTTGGCACATTAGACACATACCTTGATTGTTTCCATTGCTTGATGTGTCAAGAAGATTGTAAACATTTCCTTTGTCCCTCCTTCTAGCTACAATCAGCTTCTTCCTAGCTTTTTTTAATCTCATCTCTGCGGAAGGAAAGAACATAATAACCACTATCACATATATTTGACTAACACTTAGAAGATTGTGCTTGAGACCTTCCACCTAGTACACATTATGATAGGAGTGTCTTCATTCAGAAGAAGTGAACCTCTACCTTTAATTTGAATACCAGAGTTATCACCAAACTTAACATATCCACCTATATAATCTTCAAGATTTACAAACTTATCCTTGTCGCCAGTCATATGGTTAGAACATCCACTGTCCATGACCCATAAGTCCTTTTTCTTGGAATGAAAAGTTGTTTGAACCAACATAGTTTGCTCAATGTTGTTGATAGTCTTAGGTTTCCAAACCTTTTTAATTTTCTGCTGTTTAGATTGCAGATTAGTTCTGCACTGTTTGACAAAATGTCCCAAGGCATTGCATTTAAAACATCTGATTTGTCTAACAAAACCATAGTGTTGCCTAAGACCAAACTTGGGTATTATAGGATTCATAAGCCTGCAAGTGCTCGCCTTATGGCCAAATTTGTTGCAGAAAAAACAATAACCATAGAAGAAAGGATTGACTCTATATGAAGATCTATTACCTCTTAAAGACTGAACATGATCCTTACCAAATTCTGAGTGATTTGAACCTGAACCTTTGACTTCAGAAGAGGGGTTTTGTTTTGTATGGTCAATTGAGCATTCACCCTTTTCAAAACCAACACCAGTTTTATCTTTGTACATCTTCTGCTTGCTGAGCATCTCATTCAATTTTAGAGTGCTTTCATATTTTTCAATTTCCTTCCTAAGACAGACTGCTTCTTGTTCTAGTTTTTGAATTTCTTGATCTTTGCAGCTTACAGTCTCTCGAAGACAGTCTTCAACTCTTTTACCTTCTTCAAGCTGAGTTTTCAGAGAGATCATTTCTTGATATGGTTTGTGTTCTTGAGCAAGGACTTGTTTTTTGAGTTTTCTGACCTCTTGTAAAGCACATTTCAGCTCACTTTCAAGATCTACTACACCTTCTTCAACGTCAAAGGTGTTAGAATCATTTTGCTAAGTAGTTTCAGCCATGAACAAAGTTTCATCTTCTTCAGCTGATGAATCTTCAGACTCAATATCAGATTCATCCTTACTAAATAGACTTTTCTTCTTTTTGAAATTGAAGTTTCGTTTAGGTTTGAAGGCCTTCTTCATAGGCTATTTTTCAGTTGTCTCGTTGTCACAGATTTGATCATCATAGGGACACTTTGCAGCAAAGTGTCCTATTTTTCCACAGTTAAAACATTTAAAGGGAAGTTTTGCCTTATATTTTCTTGATCCCTTTTTAAATCTTCTAACAAAATCGGATTCTTTAGAATCAGACAAATCTGATTCACTAACTTCAACTTTTTCTTTCTTTTCAATGTTAAAGGCGCTTTTAATTATGAACTGTTTTCTTGCCAGTCTCACTCATAGGTGTATATTCTCAGTGGTGGCTTATCTAAGGTAAAGTTTGTCAAATTGTTTCTTTTCTCTAGGGTTGTCCTGATTCAAACTTTGATGGTAAGGTTCTAACAACCTTTGTGACCACATCAAATTCATTAACCTCTTGACCTATACCTTTCATTGAATTGACAACTTCATCTACTCTTAGGAAATATTCAGCCACTTTTTCATCATCCTTCATTTTCAACTCCTCAAACTGATGTTTGAGTGTAATGATTTTTGACAGTTTGACTTTCTCATTCCCTTGATATATAGTTTCAAGTTTTTCCTAGATTCCATGAGCAGATTTGCAATGCATGAATTTAATGAACACATCTTTAGTTAACCCACACAAGAGGGAATGCTTAGCTCTAGCATTTTTTTCATACTTCTTTTCAGCAGCATCAATGGGTTGGTGGTTGGTACATTGTAATCTTCTTTAAAACAATGCACC
>VDFB02069037.1:0-15177 GCA_007258455.2 Sequoia sempervirens | reverse complement strand
GCACATATGGATGGACGATTTATGTATGCTTATGCTTATAGAATTTATGATGTATGATGTATGGGTGCACATGTTTTCATAATTTTTGATGTATGACTTATGGATGCACATGTAGATGGATGATTTATGCAGGTTTATGTGATAGATGAGTTATGATTTATGGATGCATATGTTTTCATAATTTTTGATGTATGACGTATGGATGCACATGTAGATGGACGATTTATGCAGGTTTATGTGATAGATGAGTTATGATTTATGGATGCATATGTTTTCATGATTTTTGATGCAATTACATGCCAATAACGACCGTTATGAGGATGCGAGTAGGCGAGAGGCAGAGGGAGGATTGCATTTTCCAAAAACAACCATTAATATCCTGAGAGGAAGAGGACCGACAAGAGGAACCAAGAACAAGAGTACTTGCACAACCGAAATCATAAGCTGTGGTTATGATGGAAATGAAGGGTACATGCAAAGGGGTGGAAATGCAGTGAAAATGAGATTTTGCCATCTTTGGAGCATTGATTTTTACTATAGCATAGGGTACTAAACACCTTGATATAGAAGACCAAGGCGAGCGAGTACTCTATGCATGAAACAAACACAGCAAACAATAAGGTTATCTCAACACCCCGAGGTCACGATGACCTCGGTCGGGCCTGGTGCTGTAATAACCAAAAACACACAAAGTTGTCCCAGCGTAACACAAGACCTAGAGATCTCGGTGGGTCTTACGAGGGACAACCGAGAAGACAGCAGACAAAACAAAAGATCAAGGTATGCCCTCATTTCAGCAGGTCAAAGCACGCCTTGGTATGATGGACCAAGGTGACCTTGACAAGTGATAGGAAGGAACCCAAAAATGATAAACAAAATCCGAGAGCATCAAAAGATCAAACTCAAGACAATAGGTCCTTTGCCATAGGATCACGGTGATGGATGCGATTGGTGAGGTCTGTTAGGAAGGGTTCATCCTGTTGAGACCAAAGGTGGATGCGAAATAAGGTGATCCAGTTGGCGTGGGATATTACCGCGGGACAAGATCTTGTAACACAAAGGAATTCCATTTGTGAATAACTGGTGGATGTGGGCACAACTTGATAACGAAGCCCAAAAGACCGACATAACCTACAGACCTAGGGGCTCGGGGGCCGATCATAGATTAGCCTTGCCTACGTGAAAGCGCAGAGCCCTCGTAGTTCCAGAAAAGACCATGGATAAAACGGAAAGAAGACCAATGGTGACCGATGATGAACAAATGCCCCGGGAGCGAATCAAATGATCAGCCTTGCCTACGTGACAGCGCAGGGGCGACGTAGTTCGACAAACGGACTCGACAAGATGGGTCCTAGGTGAAGACCGACATGATGGATGATTCTACCCGATGACACGAGTGTGAATGACGTAAGCTCAGAGTGGTATACCAAAGAAAAAGCTCAGGAATGGGGGATAGACTCGATGGGTCGTCCAATGCTCAATCAATATTTACCAAACAGTCCGGGATGAGATGGATGAGGACAATAGTGCGGATGACGGCATAAAAGAACTAGGATGTCAGGTAGATAATGATTAAGCCCTCTATGGATGACACCTGTTGCCAGGTTTTCACCATCCATACTTATCCAAGGCGCCACCAAGAGGTGGTTTTCACCATAGGACGGATTTATTTCTCTTGACTATTTTTGGATTTTTAACTTTTTTTATTTTTTTGATTTTTTTGATTTTTTGATTTTTGACCAGGTGGGGTAACCGAGCAGACTTAGGGGTAGAACTTTTTCAAATGCATGACATTGATAGGCTCGTCAAGGGGGTCTCCTTCAAGAGTAGTCAACCTGTATGCCCCCGATCCATATTTAGCAGCTATGATATAGGGCCCCAACCAATTTGCCTCAAATTTTCCCTTCTTGTCCCTATCTTGCTGAGTACGTTGGTTCTCTTTAAGAACAAGCTCGCCCTCCTGGAATTGGCGAGGACGAACCTTTTTGTTGTAACTACGCTTGAGGCGGTTCTGATATGCTTGCAGATGATCGTAGGCCTTTATTCTGCGTTCGTCCAGTAACTCTAGCTGTGTAAGCCGTGCAACACGAGCATCCTCTTCGCTGATGAGGTTCTTAAGAGAGATTCTCAATGATGGGATTTCAACCTCGATTGGCAAGACAGCTTCGGCACCAAAGACCAGAGAGTAGGGAGTGGCGCCTGTTGGGGTGCGGATGGATGTGCGATATGCCCAGAGGGCAGGATGAATGTGGAGGTGCCAATCTCGTCCAGTGTTATTGACGACCTTTTTGAGAATACGGATGAGGGTTTTGTTGGTCGCTTCTGCCTGACCATTACCCTGGGGGTAATACGGCGTTGACCAATGGTGCTGAATATGGAAGGTTTCGCATAGGTGCTTCATGGCCTGGTTTTTGAATGGTCTTCCATTGTCGGAAATGATGGTAGAAGGGATACCATATCTGCAGAGAATATGGTAGAGGATGAATTTAGAGATCTGAATGCCAGTGATTTGTGAGAGGGGGATTGCTTCTACCCACTTGGTGAAATACTCGGTAGCGGTGATTATGAAGGTATGGCCGTCGGATGAGGGTGGGTGAATCTTGCCAATCAAGTCGAAACCCCATTGAGAAAACGGCCATGGTGCCAGGAGGGGCTGAAGATCTTGTGCTGGAGCATGGATTAAATCTGCATGTTGCTGACATGGGAGACACTTCTTTACAAACTCGCAAGCATCACGTTCTAGCGTAGGCCAATAATACCCTGCTCGCAAGATTCTCTTGGCTAAAGCCATACCATTTGAATGCGCTCCACAAACACCGCCATGTACCTCCGTTAATGTAGCATGGGCTTCGGTCTCATTTAGGCATCTGAGGAGGATTCCATCATACCCGCGACGATAAAGCGTATCACCGACAATGACATATCGAGATGAACGGTGGATAAATGATTTACGTTGGTTACGTGTAAGTTCTAGGGGTAGGGTATTGTCACGGAGGTAATTATATATGTCTTGGTACCACGGGGAGGCGGGACCTACAACATCGCACACCATGTCAGTGTCAGGAACATCATATGCAGGGATTAATAGTTGTTCGACAAGAAACTCACACTCTGTTCGATCTCTGGGCATGTCGATCAAAGAACCAATAGTGGCCATGGCATCTGCTGCTTTGTTCTGCACCCGAGGGATTTGGTCAAACTGTATGGAGGTGAAGTATTTCTTGAAATCGTCCACCATGCGCTTATAGGGTAGCAGTTTGTCATCCTTTGTGAGGAATTCATCATTAACTTGTCTGATAACCAACAAGGAATCCCCAAAGACTTTCAAATGTGTAATATGCCACTGTTTTGCAATTCTAAGGCCGGTGAGGAGGGCTTCATATTCTGCCATATTGTTGGTGCAGGGAAACGCTATCCTGAATGATTTTGGGATGTAGTCACCTTGAGGGGTGACTAAGAGAATTCCTGCCCCAGATCCACTGTGAGTGTATGAGCCATCAAAGTATAACGTCCAAGTTGGTGCTTCTGTTACTGTGTAGATTCCTTCATCTGGGAATTCAGTGTCTATTGGGTAGGCATCTACTAGTGGTGCTTCAGCCAATTGATCAGCAATAACCTGTCCTTTAATGGCTTTGCGCTCTACATACTCGATGTCAAATTCGCTTAGTAGCATGACCCATTTGGCCATGCGGCCAGTCAAGGTGGTTCTAGACAACAGATATTTCAAAGGATCAATTTTAGCAATTAATTTGACTGGGTGACTGAGCATGTAATGGTGGAGTTTCTGTGTACTGAATACTAGTGCAAGGCATGCTTTTTCCATAGGAGAATAATTTAACTCATAGCCAACTAGTGTTCTGCTGATATAGTAGACTGCCCTTTCTTTGAGTGACTCATCGTGCTGCGCCAATAATGCCCCCAGTGCGACTGAGGTAGCAGAGATATAAAGTAGGAGGGGTTTTCCGGGAATGGGCGGCATCAAAATTGGGGGATGAGCTAAGTATTCCTTGATTTTATCAAAACCCATTTGACACTGTGCTGTCCATCGGAATGTAGAATCTTTCTTTAAAAGATGAGTAAAAGGTTGACATTTATCTGCAAGTTGGGCTATAAACCGCCGGATGGACTGCATTTTTCCCTGAAGGCTCCTTAACTGCTTTAGATTGCGTGGAGGCGGCATGTCCAGAATAGCCTTTACTTTGGCGGGATCAACTTCAATACCTCTACGGGAGACTATGAAACCCAACAATTTCCCTGATGTGACACCAAAGACACACTTTTTTGGATTCAACCGCAACTTGTAGTGCTCTAGTCGCTCAAATATCTTCTTCAGAATGGCCGGATGTTCTGCTCGTGTCTTGGACTTCCCTAATAGGTCATCAACATAGTCTTCCATGATGATATGAATAAGGTCATGGAAGATAACGGTCATAGCTCTCTGATATGTCTCCCCTGCATTTTTGAGACCGAAGGGCATGACATTGTAGCAGAAAGTGCCCCAAGGCGTGGTGAAGGCAGTTTTGTGTTGGTCTTCAGGTGCGATTCGGATCTGGTTATACCCGGAGAAGCCATCCATCAGGGACAACATCTCATGTCCTGCTGTTAGGTCAACCAACATGTCAATATTGGGTAAGGGGAAGTCGTCTTTGGGGCAGGCCTTGTTAAGATCCCTGAAGTCTGTACATATCCGAATGTCACCATTTGGTTTAGCAACTGGCACTATGTTGGAGATCCATTCAGAGTAGTCGATTGGCCTGATAAATCCTGCCTCGAGCAACTTCTCTAATTCCTTCTTGACTAACAATGCGACTTGCGGATGCATCTTGTGGAGTTTTTGCTTGACAAGTTTAGCGTCTGGGTTGATGTCCAGGTGATGAACCACCAAGGCGGGATCTAAGCCTGGCATGTCTGAATATGACCAAGCGAAGTTAACAATTCCCTCTTGGAGTAGCTGCGCAAAGATTGGAAACTCTTGTTCGGAGAGTGACTTGGCTACATAGGTGATCTTAGGATTTTCAGTAGTTCCCAAATTAATCTCTTGCGTCTCCTCAATCAGAATAGATGATCTAGTTCCCACCGGGCGTGCCAGAAATGTGATAGGTCGAAATAGGTGTTAGAAAACAAGCAACAAGTTAAAGAGCACAAATAAACAACTAAAACAACCTACACTTTGAGATTAGCCTAAGTTGGAAACAAAACAAGACAAAGCCACGAAATGGAACTTTATACCTTGCGTTGAGTCGATCCTTTGGTTGGCCCTTCGATCTTGGATGTGTATGCTCCTTAGATGGCACAAGATGTGTGATATGAGATGCAAATGATGCTTGGAAACATGAAAAAAAGCTAAGTGTGGATTGAGAAATAAAACTGCAAGAGTTTGGCTACACAAAATGATCTCCCCAAAATGAGAGAAAAGAGGGGGTATTTATAGGATTTTTGGGAAATCCTAGGGGAAATGGACGGTTGAGATTGATCCACCAAATATCAAGATGTAGGGCTAAGGTGAGTTGAGAACTCACAAGCCCTCACATCTTGACATGTGGCATGTGATAAAGCCCTAAAAGGTGAAGTGTACATGAGGTGGAAGAAAAAGGACATGACATGGAGGGGGTACAAAGTACCTTGGGATTGGACAAGATCTCCTCATAAAGGAGGTCCTTGTCCCCATGTGGGTGAGAGGACATGTGAGGAATTAAAAATTCCTCAAATATTCTCATGGGGATGGGAGAAAGAGTAAAGAATAAGTAAAGGACATGTGGGGAGAAGTGAAGGAATTAAAAATTCCTTTTAGGTGCCTTGGGGGATTAAAAGGTGAATTAAAAATTCACATGGGGAAGGGGGATGCCTTGTCCAAAAGGAGAAAGCCTTTAATAAGGTTGACTCAAGGACATGTGCCATAAATAGGATGAGGATTAGGTTAGGCTAATCAAATGATTAAGGTTGTGCAAGTACTTAGTTAGATAGGCTAATGACTGATTAGAGGCAAGTGGTAAATTATGGAGGATGTGACCTTAATGATGATTAAAGGTGTGCACATGTTAACCCTAGTTAATTAGAAGAAGATGAAGTAATTAAAATGGATTAGGGACCAACTTGCAAAATTTGGAAGATGTGACCATGAGAGAGAAAAGATGAATTAAAAATGCATTTTAATTCAAAAGGGGAATATGACTAAATTAAATAAAAGGGGATATTTATTTAATTTAGAGGAGAAAAAGGGGTAAAGTATCAAATTAAATACTTTAGGACCCTTGTGCGAGATGCAAGATATTAATTAAACAAATGGCTTTAATTAATATTGTCAGAGGGGATGAGCAATCGAATGAATCAAGGGGACGCATTTGATCATATGGAAGTGATCAAAATTGGACGTCTACACCTATAATTTGAACAAATCAAAATGATACATTTTCCTCTTCTTCATTTATACATCTGTGGAAGTCAATTGACTCAAGCTTCTACATGAAAATAATTCAAGTTTTTTGGTTAGAAAGCCTCCTTCATTCATCATTAAATAATACAAAATTCTCTTCAAAATAAACTTATTTACTAGAAGCTTAGTTTGATATAGTGCAATAATTTTATCTCATATATTTTTACCAATGTTTTGAATTAGAAATACACAACCTAATAGTAGATCTATCTCTTCTATCCAAGTTCTCCCATTCATCTTGATCCATTGAGATGAAAAGGAATCAACATCAACATTGTTGGTATAAAATTGAGTGAAACAATTATACTGGAATTCTGAATCTTAATTGTCAAGGTGTTGGCCATGAATTTTGATTTTCATATCCACATATGGTATCAAAGATTTTTTTGGATTGACCCCATGAAGGAAGGGATATATACATATATATACACATAAAGAGAGAAGGGGGAAGGGATGGAGGTACTAAGAGAATTAGATAGAGAGGGACACAAAGATAGAGACAGAGAGAGATAGAATTGGATAAAGAGGGAGAGAGATAGAGAAAGATAGAAAGGAAGAGAGAAAAAATAGAGCTAGAGAAAGACAAAGATAGAGAGGGAGACAAAGAAAGATAGAGGGAGAGAGGGGGGGAGAGAGTAATTTAAAATAGACACAAAGTTAGATAGAGAGAGGGAGAGATAGAGAAAGATAGAGAGAGAACAAACACAAAGTGAGATAGAGAAAGATAAAGAGAGAAATAGATAGAGAGGGACAACATAATTTTCAAGAGTAATCCTATCAAGCTTTTATCTTTTTGAACTTTTCATTTTTTTTTTTGTTATGGAATTTCTTTACTTAAATTATCAGCACCATTTATTAGTTAAGATATCTTAGTTCATTAGTCACCTTCAAATTATGCATCTATTAATGCCACTTCATAAGACAAATGCACCATATAACACTTTTTCATCTAAAGGATACACTTCAACAACATCATTCACCTTAAAGCTTACTTCTTCAACAACTAAAGGCACTTCTTCAACCACAAATACATTACAATATATTAATGCCTAACTTATGTGTGTGTGTGCATGTAGAGAGAGAGAGAGATATAATGAAATAAAGAGCTAGAGAGAGAGAGATAGAGATAATATAATAGTGATAGAGAGAGATAGAGAGGGAGTGAGAAAGAGTTAAAGAGAGGAAAAGAGAAGTAGAGAGAGAGAGAGAGATTCTATTTTCAATTCTCTAAGTAGTCCTCATTACTTCTCTTATAAGACATTTAATAGAGCACTCCATTTTGTTATCCATCAAACACTTTTCTAGAAATCCATTCATGACAATAGCATTTTGAACATACATGAGACAAGATGCTCACTAACCCCATATCCACCAAGGCTTAATATCCTCTAGATCAACTTACTTCTAACTTGAATCTCATGAGCCAATCTATGAACTGGATCATACATGACATAATCCACCTCATCCAAAATCCTAATCTCGTTATCCTATCAATCCAAACACACCAAAATTCATTAGTAAAGCATAGGAAAGAGCATATAGAAATCAAGTGTTCATGTTGTTGGATGTAAAATTATTATAGGGGTTTCCATTGAATTAAGCATTTCATCAAGTCTTTATTTTGTCAAATTTTGCACTTCTTCCAAGAAAATCAATTTACCCTTTTGACATGTTTTCCCACCCAACTTTTGAGAATAATCTTGTTTTCTTTACATTTTTTTGTAAATACAACATAATTTAGTGGTATACCCAAACGATGCAAACCAGCTTCTATATATGAAATAAAATTAAATAGAGAGAGAGCTAGAGATAGCTAGAGAAAGAGAAGTGAGAGAGAGGTAAAACATAAACAATGATATTGGCTCATCAAGCCAAGATATTGTGAACCAATGGGAGATCATTTATACCACCTAGATAGAGAGGGACACAAACATAGAAAGAGAGATAGAGAGGGGGGCAGAGAGAGAGATAGAGAGAGGAGAGAAAGACAGGGTGAGAGATATAAAAAGATAGAGAGGAAGAGAGAATTGCCAATGAACCAAAGATGGATAATTCCAATTTCAATTTTGTAAGGCTTTCATTCAACTCATACAATTTTGAATATATATGTTTTGAAATGATAAATTACCTATACTTTCACTCTCCTTTTCTTTCTTTTGCTTGTTCCTTTTGGATTTCTATCCCTATAGAATGTTTTGTTGCTCTTCTTCGAGACTATGTTTTACTGAGGTTCCAAAAATATTAAGTTTATTCAAGAGACATTTTTATCTAAATTTGAGCATGTGGGCAAACAATTGGATTATTTATTCTTGCATGCAAATTGCACATACGAGAATGATAAGGATTATATTTTGAAACTTGACTTGGATAGAATATGGAAGAGCATACTTGTGTAAAGAAAGCAAATTTTCCTTTCACTTTTGGATATTTGATTTTAATTTATTTCTTTGGGACATACTAAATAAACTATATCTATTTTAAATAATGGACATTAATATCTACAATTTAGTTGGTTTTACCTTAAAATTGCTTAAAAAATCTAGATAGCCAACTGAAAATTTTAAATTGTATTTGTAACCAAAATGTACACATTAAGTGACATGTTGAGTTAAAAAGTTACATTTGCTATCAACAAAACTCTCTTCTTGTTTTCTTCCCCATTGTAAAAACTTATCAATTCCCATTGTACAGTTGTTTACGTCAAATAGTTTACTTTGCCCATACAACTGAAAACTTTCTACAGCATTCCTCAGCGTACCCATTGCACACTAAGGTGCGATTGCTAGTATAGTACTACTATGCAGAAAGCATTAGCTTCTTGAGACATACAGCTTTTATTAGATATAGCCAAATAATAAAACTTCTTGAGACATACAGCTTTTACTAGATATAGCCAAATAATAAAAGATTGCGAGATGTTAGTCTAAAGTAGCTTTTATTAGATACTGCAAAATAATAAAAGATTGTCAGACGTTAGTCTAAAGTTTTTATTCGATACAGAGAAATAATAAAAGATTGTCAGGGGAATTATTATTGGATATAGCAAAATAATATCAGTCAGCTGCAGTTCAAACCAAACGTTCCGTTGGAATAACTTGCAAGCCAAGTCACAGAATATTTGATCCAACGAGTTACCAATGAGTCAGTCACAAGACATGGAAGCGCTATATAATAAGTTAATTTTTAACGTTTTGTTCACAAAACTGTCAACCTTGGATGTTCGATCTTGATTCTTTTCTGTTGTTTTGTTGAGAGAGCTATTGATATACATCAGAGCTTGTCAATAGTTGTAGTGGGTGACTTTGCTGAGTTACACAGGAAATGGAGAAGTACTTCGCTGGCATATTTTTGTTTGTTTTAGTAGTAACTCACACGTCTCTTTGTTTAGATGACAGATATGATTTGCCACCATTGGTAGACGGTCTTTCCTGGACCTTTTACAACGAGAGCTGCCCCAAACTGGAGTCCATTGTTAAAGCAACCCTTCAGTCCTTGCTTCAACACGACATTACTCAGGCGCCTGGTTTGTTAAGACTGCTTTTTCACGACTGCTTCGTGCAGGTATGCATACAAATTTTTTAAATGAATAAGTGTATTTATAATATTACACATTTTAAAAATGTGGGTAGAAAAAAGTTGCATTCTTAGAATCTAAATGAAAAAAAAAAACAAAATCTGAAAAACTTAATACAGACTGCTATATAGGAAGAGCAAGAGCAGTAGACTCCTATATAGGAAGAGCAAGAGCAGTAGTAGTCAGAGAATGGAGGTCTCAGTTATCCGATTTTCTCCATACATCAATAGATCTGAAATACCATCGAAAAATTTCCAACTATCATTATCATTGTCGAGATGATCTAGAATCCCCCCCGCCTCCCAACCAACTATATCTGAAGGTTTGACAACGTTTATCTGGACGGGGTCGGTGCCGAACCCCAGCGAATCAGCTCGGGGAATGAGTGGGATAAGTAGTTGCTAAAAGTGGGGGTGGGTATAGGGGTAGGCAGATCCCAACGGGTAGGGGTAAGGAGTGGGAACAGAGATAGGGGGTAGGGGTAGGTGATAACTATAGTGGGGGTAGGGAACCTCCTAGATATATGAAGAGTGGGAAATCATTTTTAATCCAATATATTTAAAATGTCTATGCTATTAATATAACCACTAGCTTATTGATTTTATTTTTGGTAGGGGTGCGATGGGTCTATCTTGCTAAATGGAACGGGCAGTGAGCTGGAAGACGCTCCGAACTTGACAATAAGAAAGGAGGCATTGGAGATGATTCAGCTAATAAAAGATGCAGTTGAAGTTGATTGCCCTGACGTTGTGTCGTGTGCGGACATCTTAGCATTAGCAGGCTCCTATGCAGTATACATGGTAACCACTTTCTGATTTGAATGTATAAAATAGTTTATACACATTCTCCTTGAAATATACCAACAGCCCAAATTGCAATTACTTTTTAGTGTGTTCATAGACAGTTCTAGTGGCTCCTTCAATGATTTTTCTAATACCTAAGATAGTTTGAAAGAAATATAATAGTTATGGGTCGCTACCAACAGGCGGGAGGGCCAGAATTTGCAGTACCGCTTGGCAGGAGAGACAGCCTTACCTTTGCCAATGAAAGTGTAACACTGGCCAATCTGCCTGGCTCAACATCAAATGTGTCTGTGTTGATGTCTCTTTTTAGCGAAAAAGGTTTCACTGATTTCGCTGATCTTGTGGCTCTTTCAGGTCGGTTTTATTTTAATTTAAATTAATATATGTATCTTTACAAAAATCTATATTAAAGATGTCCAAAAAAATTTATGTTATTAATTTTTATTCACATTTATTGGAGATTTCATTTCAACTTTTACTATCACTATAATTAAACCTCTCCACATATTTAAATATAATGTTTTTGCAAAAAGAAATTCTGGAGGTGATTGTGTAAGTTTTTTTCATCAATATTTCAGATCACACTCGGTGATCCATCATCAAGATAAAGTAGTGAGATCAAGAAAATTAATTAATTTGATATTTAATTGTTAATAACATTAATATGTGAGCTTCAAATTTTCTAACTAATCATGGTTACCTGTGGTCAAAATTGTATTACAGGCGCTCACACATTTGGAATTGCTCACTGCGCGTCGTTCATTGACAGGCTTTATCCAACTCAAGATTCTACGCTGGCTCAAAGTCTTGCAAAGGAGCTTTACCTTATCTGTCCCTCCCTTACCACGGATAACACCACAGAGATGGACATTCGCACTCCCCATCTGTTCGACAACAAATACTACGTGGATCTAGAGAACGATGAAGGGCTCTTAGCATCTGACCAGAATCTTTATACCGACTCCCGCACTAAGCATCTGGTGAAACTATTCTTACAGAACCAGAGCTTCTTCTTTAAGAGATTCGCAGTCGACATGCTGAAGATGGTTCAGCTTGATGTGCTGACGGGAAGCGAGGGGGAGATTCGGAAAGTGTGCTCAGCAGTGAATCCTACGTCGACTACAGATTTCATTGTGCATGAACATGGTCGATCTTCGTCAGTGTGACTGGCTGCTGTCAGTAAATAACACCGGCAACTTTTAGAGGTTGCCCTATTGTATTTAGATTATTATTAGGATGTATAATCATGCCAGGAGATCTCCTCATCCATCCATTATTTTATACTTGGTTACTCGTGGACAATAATATATAAACCTACATATTATAAATCTTAAGACTTGTTGTCTTGCCTTATGGATTTTGTTGTTGCGCGTAAGTTGTAACAACGGCGCATATTTGATGATTGCGTACTATCATTTGACTGTTTGCTGAGCTTAAAGAAACACAAATTGGTTTAGTGGTACAAGTAAAGTTTCAAAGTTTTAATCATTATTTCTTTTGCGGTCGACCAGAACATGACAGCTCTTGAAGAAAAGTTCATTTATCACGCAGTTTGCAATAGACAGAGCACGGGCATCGAGATGTTCAGAGTGATAATTATGAACTGAAAAAATCGTTCTGATCTCGTGGGGTAAATGGCATTGCTAGCCAGCTGGCCTGCGGCCACTCATGTCCTGCACTAATGATTATCTTATTAGGAACCCCATTCCAATGTGCGATGGGCACGCCGATAGCGAGGCACAATTAAAAGCAATTTTTTAATTCTAAAGGATTGGCTGGTTATTACGAAAGCAGTATTAACTAGCAATGGAACCTTGTTGTACAATGGGTACGCCAAGAGGTGTGGAAGATCAATTAGGAAAATTTTTGATTGCATACATTTGTGTAGTACATGAGGTTAATTGGTAGGTCATTTAAAAATGATGTTTGTGCAACAAAGGTCTCAATGGAGAAGTGATAGCTTCAAATCAACTATGCATCCACTTGCAGTTCGAATCCAAACACAACAAAAATAACACCTCTGAATTAGGAAGATAATTGGGCTCTATTACCAAGGTCTCATGTTGTGTTTGCAAAAGGGAGAGAGGTAGAGAGGGATAGAAAGAGGGAGAGATAGAGTGGGGAAGAGCGCACACGAGTGAGAGAGAGAGAGAGAGGGAGAGCAAGGAGGCAGGGGGATGGGGGTAGTGGGGATATGGAGAGGAGAGGGATAGATAAAGGGGTAGAGAGAGGGGGGCCAAGGAGAGAGATAGAGAGGAATATGGAGATGGAGATGGAGTGGAGAGGGATATGGAGACGAGAGGGAGAGATAAAGAGAGAGGATAGAGGGATAAATAGAGATGGAAGAGATAAATATATAGAGGAGAAAAAGAGAGATAGAAAAATAAAGATATAGATAGGAAGTGATATATAGAGGGAGGTAGAGAGAGAGGGAGAGATGGAGAGATAGAGATAGAGAGGCAAAGAGATATAGATATAGAGGTTTAGGAAGAGCCTGAGAGGTAGGAGAGAGGTGGATAGAAAGAGAGAGGGAGACATGTCTAGAGATAGAGGGGGAATGAGGAAGATAGAGGTAGAGATAAAGATAGAGGAAGAGAGTAAGAGGGAGAGAAATAGATAGAGAGATAAAGAGAGGTAGAGGGAGAGATAAAGACAGAGAGAGATAGGGAGATAGAGGGAGAGTTAGAAAGGAAGAGATGGAGAGATATAGAGGAAGAGGAGAGGGAAATATAGAGACATAAATGGTGAGATAGAGTGATAGAGAGATATATATAAGGAGATATAGAGAGGGGGATATGGAGAGATAGAAAGATAAATATTTAGGAAGTGATATATAGAGAGAGGTAGAGGGATATATATGGAGTGAATAAGAGGGAGAGAGAGAGAGATGAATATGGATGTGGGGAGAAAGATAGAGATAAATATATAGAGAGCGAGAGAGAGGGAGAGATGGTAGGAGAGAGGGAGAGAGAGATGGAGAAATAGAGATAGAAAGAGGGAGAGATGGATGGATAAAAATGTAGAGATAGGAAGTTATATACAAGGAGAGCTAAAGAGAGGGATACATATGTATAGATAGAGAGAGATAACTCTTTATATCTTAGTCTCTCTCCCTCTCCCTCTCTATATATTTTGATATGGAGATAAAAATATAGAGGGAGAGATATATGTATTAATATACAGAAAGGAAGGGAGAGAAATAGATATATGATAGAGAGAAGTAGAGAGATATAGAAAGAGATAGAGAGAGGAGTGAGAGAGAGAAATAGAGAGATAGAGATATAGAGATGGAAAGATAGAGGGATAGAGGGACAGAGAGAGAGATGCAAGGAGGGATAAGGAGATAGAGATAGGGAGAGAGATAGAGATAGAGATGGATATGATGATGGATGTGGGGAGAGAGAGATTGAGATAAATATATAGAGAGGGAGAGAGAGGGAGAGATGGTAGGAGAGAGGAAGAGGGAGAGGGAGAAATACAAATAGAAAGAGGGAGAGACAAAGAGAAAGGGAGAGATGGAGGAATGCAAAGATGGAGATATGAAATTATATACAAAGAGAGGTAGAGATAGGGATACAAATATATCTAGATAGAGAGATAATTATTTATATCTCTGTCTCCCTCCTTCTCCCTCTTTATATATTGAGATATGGAGATATAAATAGAGAGGGGGAGAGATTTATATTAATTTATATAGAGAGGAGGGAGAGAAATAGGTAGAGGATAGAAAGAAGTAGAGAGATAGAAAGAGATGGAGAGAGAGAGAGAGAGAGAGATTTGTAGCTAGGATTTGCATGTTGTATGTTATCTAGTGAATTATAATTTGTAGTGAACTATGATAAAAGAAACATTTTATTCTATAATAATGTTTTTCATTTTATATTTATATTTTATATCTATGTATTATATATATCTTTAAAAAATTATATAAAATGTGTTGAGAGATATCCTTTTCAAAGCAACCATTGTTTTTAAACAATTTCTCAAATATAAATGCAATAAATGCATGAGAAGAATATTTGTCTATGTATTTTATATAAAAGATATATATGCTAATATATTAAATCAGTCTAATTTATATATATATATATAACAATTTAAAATTATAAAATTTATTTAATATTTAGATTTGAATTAAATACATTAATTAATAAATTTGGGTAACTCCAAAAAGATGGGGGGCCAAAAAGGAGGCTTAAGTGGCCACTTTTTTTTTCTAAAATTAAGAAATACTGACCTTGGACATGAAATTGAGGATAGTTACACTCAAAATTTTGAGATGCAACAAAAACAAGGATCGTAGTGCTCTAAGTCTACTTTCTAAAATACTAATTTATTTTGAAAATGGTTGAGATTAAGGGGTTCAA
>VDFB02069036.1:324520-342899 GCA_007258455.2 Sequoia sempervirens | reverse complement strand
AGTCATGTGATTTGAACATCCATTATCAATTACCTAGTAGTCTTCATCCTATCTAGCATGAAATGCGGTAACCAAAGTACCTTCCATCGTATTCTTCTTAACCTCTGAAGCCTTTTTGCGTACACATATTCTAGAACTAGTGGATATAAATTTCATTTCTCTCCAAAGCTTAAATGTACTCACTATCATTAACCTCATTTCAAATCATCATCATAAATAGCCTACCTCTTCCTTAACATAAGCAGCTTCTTATACTTCTTATCCTTCCTATCCTTATCCTAATAATCCTTGTTCTTTTTATGTGTAGCTCTATTCAAACATCTTGATTACCAAAACTAAAGCATTTAAAGGGAAACACACATTTATACTTTCTAGTACCTTTCTTCAACTTCCTAGTGAAGTTAGCTTCCAACTCATTGACACCATCGCTATCCGGTTCCTCCTCAATCTTCATTTCCTTAAATACTATCTCTGTCTTTTCTTCTATCTTGTCATCTTTCTAGAACTTTCTCAATTCAAATGCTTGCAACGTGTTGAACAAGTGTTCCAAGGTGTACTTCTTAGGATCATACATTTCCTCAATCACTGAGATCTTATCACTATAGCAGTCTGATAGGGTGATCAGGATCTTCTCAATTATGTCTTCATCTAATAGTTTTGCTCCTTGATTTCAAACTTCATTTGCAATCTTTTCAACCGTATGAAAGAAACTTGTAAATTCTTCACCATCTTCAGGTTCAAAAATCTACACTTTTCCACCAATCTCTTTGTCAATTTCACCTTTTCATTTCCTTCATACATGTCTTCCAACTTCTTCTATACATCATATGCAGTATCCAGATAATTAATCTTAATTTTCTCATTTTTAGATACACCACTGCAAATCGCATACTTCACCTTCTCATTTTTTTCATAAGCAGAGATCTCATTTGAAAAATTAACACCACCAGAATAGAGTGTATACTTATTCTCAACAGCCTTCCAAGTCTTGAAACCAAGAGAGATAATATATCCTCTCATTTATCCCTTCTAATATTTGTAGTCAGTTCCATCAAACATAGGGATCGCCAACTTGTGTGCCATCAAATCTTCCTTAAGCGGTTAAGCTCTACAAAAAAGAACCAAAGCTCTAATACTAATTATCGAATAGGAATAGGACAACTGAGAGGGGGGTGAATCAGTTGTCACACAAATAACAAACTTGAAACTTTATCTCTTATCAAATCTTCAACCACACTATTATATTATTAAACATGAGCATGAAACGTAGATAACAGAAAGTAAATCAACATAATGAACAAAAGATTTTTACATGGAAAAAATAATAAGGGAAAAACCATGTTGAGGGTTAACTCACAATATAAAAATTATAAAACTGGATATAGAGGCTTACTGCCAAGGGCTCACTACCCAAAAGAGGACTCACTGTCCAAGTACAAAGGCTCACTACCTACAAAGGACTCACTGTCTAATAGAGAGGCTCACTGCCTATAGATAAAAAAGAGAACAAAAGATCCACTACTACAATTAAAGCACATTCATAGGATTGCAAAAACCTTCAATTTACTACCTTCAGCACACTAAAGACTACTATCACAACTCACTCACACACACTTCTGCTCTTATGATTTGTGGCTCACTTTCATCACTTTGTATCACATTCACATTAACTCTTCACAATTCAACTTGCTTTTATACTATTCTCAACCTTGGAGACATTTACCAAGGTCAACCACAAGGCATCGTTTCATAAATTCAAATTAGTTTGGCAACTCAAAATTCCTACGATGGAAAGGAATAAGAGTGGACCAATAAAATTATTTTCTTGTATCTTCTTCACGCTTCTTGAATTAATTTTTATTCTTCAAATGAAGTGTAAACACCAGGTTAGCCAAACCTAATGAAAACACAAATAAAAATTGATGCACACACTTCTCAACAAGAAGATGACACACATACACCACAACACACTTAATTATGCATGAGAATACATCTCAGAACCTTCCAGATACATCCACAACAAAAACAACAGGCTTCAATCACTGAATTTCTTTCACCAGTCTATCTGAACTGTGCAAACTCATACTGAAATACTGAAACACAACTACCTGATTACCAAACTCCAAACCTCTTCACGAGAGCATAGGAAATACCTTCAAATGAAAAATCCCAGATCCACACAATTTGAAACAAAACAACGGAGGACTGTAGAGTAGAAAAATTTCTCCTAGTCCACAAAAGATCAAACTTGCTAGACAATTCACATATTGGTGAATGTAACTTCTACATACCATCAAACCAAAAGCTAAAACTCAAGAGTTATCACCATTAGAATACCATCAACATTCCTTTAGATCTGCACAATCATAGAATCAACATAGGAGAAGTGTGAAGCACATACCAGAGGACATTTGAAACATTTTCATCAGTCAGTCTGACTTCTTTTCTTTATTAATTTTCTCAAAAGAACTTGGAAACTCATCAAACCAACATATCTACAACATACTATACCACCAGACTAAACTGTGTTGACATCAATGACAACATTAATGACAATACCACCAGACTAGCTCATACTTGCAACACTTACAACCTATAGAACAATTTTTTTTCAAAACAATCATAAAATATAGCATATTGAGGTGAGGGGTGACTAACCAATTGGGTTGTTATGTGTTCAAGGTTGTAATATAGTATATGAGTTGTGAGTTTTATAAAACCTAGTGTTTTCCAAACTACCATTTTTACTCACAATATGAATGTCTTCAAAACCACTTCTTATTTAGAGAATACAAATGTAATGAAATTCACCTTCAAAATTTACCACAACTATTAGTTATAGTAAAAATTACATTTCAAATTCTTCATATGATCAAAAATTAAAATGCACAATATATTTCTAGGTTGCAAAACATAGTGGGTTATGAGTAGATGGTTAATGAAACCTGCAACCCACACATGTGTCACATTATGTTATCATGTCTAATACATGTTATTTTTTAAGGAGATAAGTTTTAAAACATGCCCATTTATAAACATGTTGGAACCCCATGTTCTTCCCATGAAGGGACGCATGACAACACTTGAAACAACACATACCTAAATATCCATGAAAATATTTCCATCATACTTAGCTTGTAATGGTACCATATAAATTGATGGAGCATTATGATTTTAATTATGGGAAAAATAGGTTTTGATGGTGCCCTAAAACCTAGTACAAAAAGGTTTTACAGGGCCTGAAACCCAAACAAAGAGAGAGTTACATAAAGTAAAATACATAAAACATCAACACCCTAAACAACAACAACCATAAAGAGAATGACAAGACCAAACGAGCTAGACTAAACAAGATAAGAATGGGCCTAAACCCCAAATACAAACAGGTTTTGGTAGGGACCTAAAACCCTTAGAGAAACTTGAATATCACCTAAATCAGCTAGGCGTCATCAAACCATCCGCTCAGAACATTCAAATCTGAGCCCAAAAAAATAGAGAAGTCCAAACACCCCACCTCAATAGGAGCTTTGAGATACACATCAGAAAACTACAAGAAATCAACTTTCCTATAACACAATCTCACCTAGTAATAGGAAACCAACTCCATCTCCACCTTTAAAGGAGTGAACTCCCCTCTATTGAAGAGGATGGGGCATTATGTTATCATGTCTAAGATAAGTAATATTGGTTTTCAAACAGTATTCAGGTTGCATGTTTTATAATACCCGATATTTTCCAAACTGTAATTTTAATCACAATATGAATGTCTTGAAATCATTTTTTTTATCTAGACAATATGAAAGGTAACTTCAAAATTTACAACAATTGTTAGTTATAGTAAAAATTTGGTTTCAATACTATCATATGATCAAAAAATAAAATGGTTAGTATATTTGTATGTTGGAAAACACATTGGGTTGAGAGTAGATGGTTTATGAAAACACTTCAAAGACCAAATCCCTCTTCCCAATAGTATCAAATTCCTTCTACTTTCTTTTGAGCTCCCTAGCAACATATAAAATGATAAATTACATGCATGACAACTATTTTTTTCAAAATAGATAATTTTAAGTGTTCCAACAATTTGATTTAAAATCTTATCGGTGTGCCATATTTTTTTACTATGGGACACTTGACTAAGCACTAATGACACCCACCTAAATCTCTATTAGCGTGTGTCTTCCAATCTATCTCGTAAGGACGACATCATATGGGGGATGGGGTGTTATGTTATAATTTCTAAGACATAGGTGTGTTTTGTTGAGATTAGTTTCTCACTCCTTGGAGTTCCATATTTTTTTATGTAATTAAATATTTAATTATAGATAAATTATCTGGCATGAGTACCACTCGTAAATTAAAAGCAACTCAAATGTAAAACAAAAACTCATGAGGCATGTCACATCGTTATGAGTGAAATTTTCACTATCATTTGTTGTGGATATCATATGATCTTAAATTGAATTAATGTTCCATTTCATGATATATGGGTATTAAAGCATATGAAACTGAAAGTGTCATATGTCATGCCATGTCACATTAATTCAATTTCAGATGATATCAATTTGTAGATTATATTAGATCGACAACTTATGATAGTGAAAACTTGAATCTTAATTAATGGATGTAAAATGACATGTATGAATCATAACTGTGAATAGAATCCACCTACAATGAGAAATGTGCTATTTCATAAAGTATAATCCCATCTATATATTTGTGCATTTGCATTCCATGACAAAGTTTGCATATAAGTAAAGGCAGGCTTCAAAACACATAGTGTTTCACAACCTACACTACACAATATTCACCGCTATCAAAAAGTTTATTCAATATTGCCACTAATGGAAAGAAATTGATGTTATTTCTATTTCTAATACACACCTAGGTATGCGTGTAATCATGATGGGCCAAAATGTATAAATATGATGGGTATGTGGCTGATGACATTTTTTTTTACTCCAAATCGACAGAAACTAAAAGGGTTTTGTAAAGGAGATTCTCAACTTTCCACCAATATAAATTATGCTTACCAGAATTTCCACAAGTAATTATTGTTCATTTTCTATTTAAATTATGACTAAAGTCCTTATTGATAGACTGATTGAAAAATCTATAGCTTAAATGAGTATCACATTTTTTGAACCAAAACATGCATCACATTTATATGCTTCACATACTATAGATTAAAAAATTGAGTTTTATGAGGTTTTGACCAAGTTAAGGTGGTCAGCATACAATTTTTTTTATATTTTGTAAAAGTTGTCATAAAAATTCATAATTAATTATTTACTTAGAAAAAATTACAAAAAAAATATGCATCACATTGGGACATGAGTCCTCTAATTTATATCTAAAATATTATTAAAAAATATTATCATTTTATTGTGGTTAAAGTGGTCAAACACATCTACTTCTTTATTTTTTCCTCAAATTTAAGTACTCATCGTGATTGAAATTTCAAATTTTCACCAAATAGATTTCATTTTTTTTAAACAAACCTAGTGAAGTTTAGAAACTACATTCAATTTTCTATAGATTCTATTGTTACATATTTTTGAAATAATATAGAAAAATTATTCAAATTATTACGCCAAGTTGGCTAACTCGACTTTTCTCTCGATTTTTGCCACTTAAGGGCCCTGCTATTTCCACATGATCTTGCACATAATACCCCCTACATATATGGAATGAAAACCAAAGCACAAAGTGTTATTGGTGGTTAGAAAATACTGGGTGTTTATAAAATGGTGCTCGCTAACATTCCTAATGTCTAAATAACAAAATCTTTTCAAGACATTCATACTATTTTCTAAAAATTTCTCAGTTACAAAATGACTGGTTTTAGAAACTGGTAACCCACATATAATGTTTTAAAATCCATGAAACAAGTAACAACCAAAAGAATTAGAAATCATTCACCTAAATTTGGTTAGTTTTATGTCTCCCCCACCTACAGCTCTATCCCTTGCTCCCCAAAATTTCACTTTCAACCTGTAGAATGAAAAACCCACAACACAAAGGGACCTACAAAAGGAAAAAACCCTCAACACAAGGTGTTTTCTAACAATACAATAGGACCTATAGAATAAAAAACCCCCAACACAAAGTGTTTTCCAAAATGAATAGTTATTACAATTTAAAACGCATGTCTTAGTGACATCAGCCTTGTGACTATCTCCACACATGGATAGCTTCTCTCACAAGCCACCATGCTAATGAATTCAACAAGTTGGGACAAAGGGCAATAAAAATGACTTGATGGCACTATAATGTGCTTGCTTATGTCATCATAAAGTTTCCCCCTATTTTTCGGTTTGATCACTTTTATCCACCGTCTGGCAATCCCCACATTACACTATCCCATTATGTTATTTATGTTTCTATGTATGTTTTTATCTATGTTTTTATTGGTTTTTGTATGTTACATGCCTATATACATTGTATTTTATTAGGAGGTTAGTTGTGTCCCCCTCTATAGTTTTGGAGGAAACTAAAATCATGATAAAATGGCATGTCATAGACATGATAACATACAAAAAACATAGAAACATACATAAAATTTAGTAGCTAGTGTTGTGACATCTGGAGGCTGACAAACACACTATGTTTTGAAGCATACAAATTCTTATACTGGCCAACCTTTATAGGTTTGGAGGAAACTAATCTCATAATAAAACATGTCATTGACATGATAACATACAAAAATGCATAAAAACATACATATAAACATATATAAAATTCGGTAGCTAGTGTTATGATGTGGAGGTTCACATACACATTGTGTTCTGAAGCATGCAATTTATTATGCCAGCTAGCCTCTACAAGTTTGGAGGTATCTAATCTTGTAACAAAATTTCATGTCATAGACATGGTAACATAAAAAAAGGTATAAAAACATACATAGAAACACACATTACATTTGGTAGCTAGTGTAGTGACGTGGAGGTTGACAAACACACTATTTTTTAAAGCATGCAATTTCTTATATTGGCCAGCCTCAATAGGTTTGGAGGTAGCTAATATCATAACAAAACAACATTCCAAAAACATGGTAACATACAAAAACATATAAAAACATACATAGAAACATACATAACATTTGCTAGCTAGTGTTGTGATGTGGAGGTTGACAAACACACTGTGTTCTAAAGCAAGCAATTTCTTATACTGGCCAACCTCTACAAGTTTGGAGGAAATTAATCCCACAAAAAAATGGCATGTCATAGACATGATAGCATACAAAAAATCATAAAAAAATACATAACATTTGGTAGCTAGTGCTGTGATGTGACATAGTGTTTTGAAGCATGTAATTTATTATACCAACTAGCCTCTACAAGTTTTGAGGTAGCTAATATCACAACAAAATGGCATGTCATAAACATGATAACATCCAAAAAATCATAAAGACATACATAGAAACATACATAATATTAGGTAGCTAGTGTTGTGATGTGGAGGTTGACAAACACACTATGTTTGGAAGCATGCAATTTCTTATATCGGTCAGCCTCTGCAGGTTTAGAGGAAGCTAATCTCATAACAAAATGATAGGTCATAGACATGATAACATAAAATATACATAGAAACATACATAACATTTGGTAGCTAGTGTTGTGATATGGAGGTTGACAAACACATTGTGTTCTGAAGCATGCACTTTCTTATACCAGCTAGCCTTTGCAAGTTTGGAGGTAGCTAATATTACAAAAAAATGACATGTCATAGACATGATAACATAAAAAACACATAAAAACATACATAAGATTTGGTAGCTAGCATTGTGATGTGGATATTGAAAAAAATAGTTTTCTAAAGCATGCAATTTCTTATATTTGCCAGCCTTTGAAGGTTTAACTATCTACCCTAAAGCTTAGTCTATGCCATTAATTGTAGTTGAAAAATGACATCATGTTTTCAAACCCTAAACCCTATTTGTGGAAGGACATTCATAACTCAACACGTAACACCCCAATTGGTGAGTCGCTAATGAGCTCAATTTGGAAATTTTTCCTAAATTGTGATAATTCTAGAAAGAACGTTCAAATTACAAAATTTAAAAACCATCAATAGAAAATCACATAAATAACTCCTCATATCAAATGGAAACACCTTTTGCAAGGAAAGCCTTTGCAACCCATCAACCAATACCCCTTTGCACAACAAATACCAGTTCAATTCTTCAAAGTCCCTTAGGTAGAATGCAAAAAAGACATTTTTTGACAATATACATACCTGATAGCAAGCTACCCATGCCTATCACATGCATTTTGGTAGGGAGAATGTCTACTCTACAACTCCCTTCCCAGCTCCCTAGAAACCTTCAAAATACGAATGTTGAAAAATGATGACGTTATAGTTCAATTTCCATAGTGGGTTGTGATTTTTCATACAAAATGCAAATTTTGTAAACTTCCAACACATTATGGATGCAACATGTCAAATTAATACCCCTTTTCACAATGAATACCCTTTCAATACTTTGCAGTCCCTATGCAGAACAAAAAAATAACACATATTTTTGGAAGATATACACACCTCATAGCTAGTTGTGCACACCTCACATGCATCTTTGAAGGTCGAATGGTCACTCTGCTTCTTCCAATGATTTTTTTCGAGCTACCTAGCAACCTACAAAATTTAAAATATGGTACTTATTTTCTTTCAATATAGATGTTTTGAAATGTGCCAAATATTTGATTTAAAATCCTACCAATGTGCCACATTTTTTGATAGCACGTGTTTTAACATTCATCAACATCCATCCATCAATCTATCTCAAAAGGATTCCATATGTGGGATGAGGTGTTATGTCTTATAACATATAAGATATAGGTGCATTTTTTGGGAGATTAGATTCTATGTGAGAGATGGGATGAATTAATAAGAAATCATTTCAAATATTTTCAAATATTTACCAAAATCTATCTTCAAAATTTTTCTTTAATACTAAAATTTTTCTGTAGATATAGAGGCAATGATGGTCAATTTGTGCTACAGAAATAAATGTTGTAGTTGGGATTAGATTTTATAACACTCCTCCTCAATCACAACTACAAATTCCTTTCATTCACGTAATGGCCTCTCTCCAAACTATAATCTATCTTTTGGTGATTTCTCTTATTCAAAAACTTAATATGCCTCAACAACCAACTATATCTCACTTTTCTTAGGTTTGAGTTCTTTTGACTCTTCAGACTCTATGATCTCTTCTTCTTTGTTCTCCTTTTGATAGTGGAAAAATATTATTTTTCTTCTTTTGGTTGATAGACTTTTTGATAGCAACAAGATCCTTTAAGGATGCAAATAATACATGTTTGGTGGTGCCTAATTCTTTCAACAACTTCTAGCTTCTACATAATATTTTCCCTTGTGTACCCCTTCATTGGGAGTGTTGTAATTATTTACTCCAATAAGCGACCTATGGGAAATATTCTTTCGAAAACAACATCAAACTTAGAAATGACACCTCCATCTTGAAAATAGTGAACTTTTGATCTCATTGATCTCATTTCTTATTTGGTTGATCTCCTCCTTGTTTGGATAATTTAATAGCTATAAATCAAACTATCAACTTCGTCAATGACTTCTTAAGATCATTGTGGACTTTTCTAAGGCTAGGATGTGACTTCAACACATAGACTTCATATCGGTGGCTTTGGATCCTCTTGGTTTTTTATTACAATAGTCTCATTTTCCTTTTACTAGTAGTGACTCACTTTCACTTTGGTGGCAACTTTATTAGTCATGATTGGCTCAATAATTTCCATGAATTTCTTTAGACTTTGTCAATTGGTGATTTTTGATATATCTAGGACAAATTTCCATACCTTTCTTTCTTCCTTCACATTCAAACAAGATATTCCTTTGCTTGGAAATTGAATCTCTTCCATTATATTCTTCAACTCTTTTTCAACATCTTTTATCTTCAACTACGACTAGGTCTCTTGTTTCTTCGATCACTTTTGTATCTTCTCAAATTTCAACTTCTTTCTTCAACAACAACTTTCAAACTTCAGTTCTCTTCTTTTTTAAGTATTTAGCAACCTCCCATTTCTCTTTCACATTTTCTTTCATGAGCTTCTTGAGCTACTTTAACAGCCTTCTCCTCTTGAAAATACAATGAATTATAATCTTCACTTTAAAATATTCCTTAGTGACAATCACAATATTTTCTAACTACTTTAATGCATTTTTTCATATTGGAAGACTTCTTAACTTCTTTACAAATAGCAAAGTTTTAATCCTCTATAAATTTCCATCAATCTTCGCAACATGAGACACATTGTTTTGGAATGGCCTCTTTTCAATTGTCATCCATGAAATATTGCTTCTGCAAGTTTTCAAACCTAGATAACCATCTCGAACCTACTCTAATACCATTTGTTGGAAATAAATGGTAGGAGAACACTAGAGAAACATAAATTGATATGAAATTATATATTTATCACGTGAAAACATTACATAAATGTTTTGAGATTCTGCTCATTCATATAAAAACATTACAATGGTTGAATTGCTGCTCAAACATAATTACAAAGCTTCTTGAGATACCTGGAGTTATTAATCCTTAACATCAACCATTACAACTTATATTCTGATAGTTACTTGAGCTTGTTCTCATTGACAAACATACTACCATTGCATTCTTCTTATAGTTAAACACCAATACATCTTCAAAATATTGCTTCTTACAGCTCTATGAAGTAGGACTCCATTTGGGAGTGCATAACAAAACTAACATCAACCAATATATTTATTTATTTATTTATTTATATAAGAAGCTAAGCATATGTACAAGAGAAAAAGAACAAAAATAAAATAATATATTTTAAACTACTCACAAAAAATGTGAGAGCTATGATGAGTTAATATGAAATCATTTCAAATATTTTTAAATCTTTAGCAAAATCTATCTTCAAAGTTTTTCTTTAATACTGAGATTTGTCTACAAATGCAAAGGCTATGATGATCAATTTGTGTTGGAGAAATAAATTTCGTAGTTGGGATTAGATTTTCAAACATCCCTAAATTATAGACTAGAATATTGGTGGAACAACACAACTACTAGACTCCTAATCTTCCATTAATTCTTAAAACAAAATGCACATGAATAGTTGTATTCAAAGAGGCTAAGCAGTTGCAAACAAGTGCAACAAGATAAAGGGAGAAACCAAGTATCCCCTAGTTTAGAGGAATCATCTAACATCATTCTCCTTTTATTTTCAAAAAATTAAACCTCCCAATTCAAATCTTATTTAAATTGAAAACAAATTTTAACAAATTAAAACACTAAGAATCTTAATAGCCTAGCTATTACCTTTTTTATGATGTAGGATTGTTTTTTATTCTAGGATGTTACTACATCAAACATCCAAAAAATAGTTTTGAATAGATGGTAGAACCACTCTTTTTACTTGAAGAACCAAGCCACAGTGTTCCCTTTCACCAAATTAGATACTTCTACAAATTATCATTGCTTTCTTCTTCTTTTTTTCTAGCTACTTGTTGAAATGGAGACCATCTTCCTTCACCAATTGTTTCTATTTATCTTCTCTCATCTCCTTGAAAGCTTAGTAATCCTCCTCCAATAAACAAAAAAAACATTTATCTTTGCATCACTTATATCCCCTTGTGTTGCACTTGCACATAAATTATTATAAACAAAGATAAAGTTAAAGTAATAAAAATTCCCCATAAGTGCTTCCTCTTTCTCTACATTATGCCATTTATATGATTTATTTTTCATATTTTGGAGGTTGCATTCATTTCCTAAGTCAATATGTTCACAAAATAACTCATTTTCACATTTTCCCCCTTTGTTTTACAAAAAATTCTATGTTTTTATTTCCTCCCTTAGTTAGAGTTATCCCTTCCTTTTAAAAGTGATGATCTAATCCATTTTCATAACTAATGGGATTCTCTAGACATTCCTATAGCTTCTTTTGGCAAGTTGTGTTCTCTAAAAATAATAAATCTTCCTAACATATGGGGCCTCCAAAGATCTCAATCTTTTTTGTAGCTTCCTCTCTAATGTGGACTACTTCCACTACTACAACATCTTGGAACTCCTCTTTGTTGGAAGTTCATGCAATTTGTGTTGTCTTTTATATCAATAATTCTATGTTGTTGCATTGATGTCAACCTATGGAGATGCTTTGATTTGTTGCATTATGTTTTCATTAGTAGTCTCATTGGTGTCAACCTCTAGTGTTTCCTTGATAAGAATGGTTGCAGTTGAGTTGCTATATTGTAGTTGGTTTGTTTGTAATGAGGAAGTGTTGCAAATAATGAAATGGTGTTTTTGGTGCTTGGTTTCCAAGTGTTTTTGAGAAAATTTAATAAAAGAGGAAACAATGTGGTAGAGAGGGTTCAATATAGTAGAGCAATATTCTAGTTTTTTCTCTACACTTCTTCTATATTGAAGATCTAGTTATGTGGTCCAAATATGTTATTTAGAGGTGTTTAGAGGTGTTATATCAAAAATTTCTTGTCCTAGATCATTATGCATAGAAAGTTGTGTTCACTAGTGTGTGAACTACAAAAGTAATGTTGTCTAGGAGAAATGATTTTTCTCCACATTTCTCCACATTTTGGTTTATCGTCTTGCAGATCCGAGGGTGTCCTTACATTTCCCATATCTATCTTTAGTTTGAGTTGTTTGAAGTTTGGTGCTTCGCAAGGATGGATTCATGTGTTATAGTATGTGGAAGGTTAACTAGGTGTACAAGATGAATATGTTCTTCAGGTGAAAGTTTTTGTGAATGGAATTTTTGGATTTCAAGGTGTTTATGGAATATTCTAGATTGTGTTTGAGTGTTGTGTGTTGTTTTCAAATCATTTTTGGATAAAATGAATTTTGTACTTAAATTTTCAATGGTGTTTACATAGGTGTGTATGAGTGGATTTAGGTCCAATTTAAGGTGTGATGTGCTCCACCTTCATTCCTCTCGACCATAGTGTTAGTGTAATTAATTAATTAATTAATTATTACACTAGCATAAGTTAAATTAGGTCATATTTCATTTAGTCTTAGGTTGAATTTTTAAATCATTTAATAAATGGGATAATATTCCCTTCCTTGTTTGTAGGGATACAATTCCTTCTAGAAGATGAGTTGTCCTTCTAGAAATTATCTCAACATTTAATAATCATCTAGATAGGGTTCACATGTTGTCACATGTTGTTAGATCATGACACATGGCAACATCTCATGCATCTTAGGTTTTCTCTCTTGCCTATATAATTAGGCATTTTGTTCATTTGTAACATATAAATTAATCATATCATCAATATAGAATCTCTATTATGCATGCCTAGTTGCAACACTTTCTTTGTGGTTGATTATCTTTCCTGGAAAAGGTCCTCCATTGAAGACTCTGGAGCTTCAGGGACTATGCATCCATAATCTCAACATGGTATCAGATCTTGTCCAGTGAAACATCAACCCTCAATCAAGAAAGTTGGTGTGTGAGATTCTTGCAGGCTCAAGGTTTCCATTGTAGGCTACTTGATTCCACCCAGGGACCAAGCTGATTTCTGAAGCAAATAGAGTCAGATCTAAGCTCCCCATTGTCTTCAGAAGGCCTCGAAACCCTAGGATCACCTACCCATTCATCAAAATCGGATACGTCAACCCAGGGCATCATAGGTATTTGGGTTTGCAAAATCAACTAGTACAATCTGTACAAATTTGCAGTAAAAAAAATCAATCCTGTCAGTTGTCCTCTAAGGAAATTTTTTTAGTCATAGGCACTTTTCGTTTCAGAAAAATTGGGCTTATTTCATATGTTTTGGAAAAAAAATATTTTATTTGGGGATTTTCTATAGTTTTCAGAAAATATCAGGAGCAACCTTCAATTTAATTGTTGGTCAGCATCATCCTATTATATTTTTCTCCATCGACATATTGGGCAACATTATTTTTTTTGTTGGTATTTCACATATCGTTTGCAAATATATTATATATAGTCAACATTCATATATTTTCCATCGGCTTATATATTTTGGATTTGATCGGGCTTTAATTTGTGGTCGGTATATACATCTTTTGTGGATTTAATTAATCGATATATTTTTCAATTTCCATAAGGAAATATTCAAAAAACATATATATCTGTTTGTTTGTTTTTTTAAAGTTTGCAGAGAAGAATCTTGTCGGCCGCATTTAGTGTTGTCTATAGAAAGGATATAGTCGTTAGCCTTGTCACATCCGATCGGGCCCCCTATCCATCATCATCGGAGTCTTCGTTGAACACCGCCGACCCATCCAAGCTCCCACCAGCCATTCTGCTTCCTGTGCCAATGATTTCTCTCTGGCATTCCCTCCCATCGGCCGATGGTCCTCCTCCTACTAGGGTATGCACCATCGACAGTGTCTCCTGCCAGCGGCACCACCCAGTTCTCCGCCCTGCTGCCACTACGGGTGGTGGCACTTTATTTTTTTGCCACATTTTACATTGCAGTCATATTGTAGACCTAGTGCTAGCACCCAGGGGGCTGGAATTTTTCCCCTAGTTAACCTGCGAAGTGCCTAATCTAGGCATTTTTTCCGTTTTATCACAAATTTTCACCAAGGTATCAAAAATCTAATAAACCAGATATCATTGAAAAGGCAATTTGTGTACTTAGTGGTGCAATAAATTCTATGAAATTTTCTCGCATAGAATTCCATAGTCAACTAAATTTCAGACTTAATTTGGACTCAGAGGCTCATATCTTCACAACCATTCATCAGATTTTGGTGATTCCAGCGGCATCGGGAAGGTTTTTCAGAGTTTTTTTTTCATCAGTCCAGACCCCTTGATCGTTTTCAGCTCCAAGTACTCTTGCATGAGATTTTTTCAATTTGGTGTATCTGATCAATAACTTGGTTATTCTGAAGCTTGGGAAAATATTTTTTTGATCTGGGTAGCATCACTTCAGTTGCACATCATATTTGAAGATTTTATTTTTATGAAATCTGTCTCTTTTGTATTTTTGGAGAAATTTCATTATGGGCTTTGCATATACTCATTTTCGGGTTATCTTGCACAAGGAAACTATAAGGAATGGCAAGATGATCTCACCATCTGCAATCAATTGATCTATTGCCTCATATTTTTGGTATAGTTCCTCATTTGAGTGAAGGAATTCATGAATTTTCTTGGAGTTGCAATAGGTATACTATTTTGGAGATCATTTCTATGCAAGATAATTGTGATGTTTTGTACTATTGATCATTTGACAACCTCACATCCTTTGGACTAAGCTTTGGGAGCTATATGGAGATTCAGACACTCCACCATTCCCCGATGGTCATGATTCAAAATGTCATTCTTCAATCAGGTACCCCATGATTTAATTTTGTTGTGCAGAAGGTCGATTGCCTTGATCTTTCCAAAGAGGTTGACAAGGTACCTTTCGGTGCTTCTTCTTCATCAAAGAGAGTTGGTATCCCTTCACATTCAATGATTCCTTGTCCAAAACCATTGATTCAGGCTTCCACTATCATCATTCATTAGGACACATCCAGTTTTTCCAACTTGACATCACATGATGGCTTCATTTCAGGTATCACTGATTTGGCTACTTCTATATGTTTGAGAACATTCTTGAGGAGATATCACTCCTCTATTTAGATCCCACTTTGGAGAGTTTTTTTGAGTCTCCTCATCCTTTTGTCTCAACCTTGATTGGGAATCTGGAGACTATCTTGGAGACACTTGGTTTCTCTTTAGAGCTTTCATGTATGAGACTCCTTCCCTGTCATTCCATTTAGGATTTGAAGTTTCTTTAGCATCTACCATTGGATTGGCTTCAGACTTCTTTCAGTGGTTTTTGGACACTTCATTCAAAGCGGGACATCAAGTCTCGATCACATACATCATATCCATCACACTATATTTGGATATTGTTCAACATAATTCTCCACATCGTCCTAGTTTGTCACCCTATTCATTGATTGTGGCATCTTCATCTTCAGGCAAGGAAACACATGAGAAAAGTTTAGAGACATCATCGACATCCACCTCATCCTTCCTTCAATTCTTATCCAAAATGGGAAGCATCTTTACACTTGCACTTACTTTTTTTTTCTTCAAAGGGATACAAGTTGTTTGTTAACATTGGATCATGTCTCTATCTTCAAACACTTACCATTCTTGTAGCTGATCTCTATGAGGCGCTTATATAGTCTCTCTTTCCTCCCTATGGGGGGGCTCTTGATTGCATTGTATCCATGTGACGGATGGTGTACTTGGGGGGTATTTGGGAGTCCTCCATCCTTTCCTTCCCATCCTATCTCACATCTTTTTGCATTTTCATCTCTCTTTTGGAGAGGGGTTTTGTTCCCATTGGGTTTTCCCCTTTTCTCCGGTTGTGGGAGATTTTTTTGCATCTATCATGTACATGGGTACCTAACATGGCCTCGTAGCCGGGACCCATCATCATCTCTACATAATCATTGGTCTCCTCCCTTAAGTTGAACTTATAGGGGTGTTAGTGTACTAATTAATTAATTAATTATTACACTAGCATAAGTTAACTTTGAAATACATTTCATTTAGTCCTAGGTTTCATTTTTAAATAATTTAATAAATGGGATAATATTCCCCTTCCTTGTTTTAGGGATAAGATTCCTTCTAGAAGATGAGTTACCTTCTAGAACTTATCTCAACATTTAATAATCATCTAGATAGGGTTCACATGTTGTCACATGTTGTTAGATCATGAAACATGGAAACATCTCATGCATCTTAGGTTTTCTCTCTTGTCTATATAATTAGGCATTTTTTTCATTTGTAACATATCAATTAATCATATCATCAATATAAAATCTCTATTATGCATGCCTAGTTGCAACACTTTATTTGTGGTTGATTATCTTTCTTGGAAAAGGTCCTCCATTGAAGACTTCAGAGCTTCAGGGACTATGCATCCATTATCTCAACACATGGGAAAGTTTTCATGCCAACCTAATTTTAATTTGCATGTTTGAGGTGTATAGAAAAAATTGTGAATTATTTTCAAGGTTGTGATGGGTATATATGTATGTTGAGTTGATGGAAGATTTGGGTATGAAGTGTGTGTGATGTGAATTATGATGTAAAGTGTAAAAGTATGAAGTGTAGTGTGAGCCTTAATGACTAAGACTATTGGAAGTAGTGAGTAGAAGGTGTCTACATTATACACAAAGAGTGTGTGGTGTACCTAGTGGTACAATCGTAATTTCTTGGTTACCCCAGAAGGATTTCATTATAATAATATTTTTCTTTCTTCTTATATATTGGCACGATCGCCTTTCTTCCTGGGTAGTGAGACTCGATGCTGAGCCTATTATATTCAATGTTGCACTACTTTATATTGTGAGCTAATCCTCACTGTGTTTTTTCCCTTCTTGGGTTTTTCATGTAAATTTGGTGTTCTCATGTGTATGGATGTTTTTGCATTACTATTTCTCATGTTTATATTCTACTAGTGCATGATAAAGGTTTAGTGATTAAGGACTAATGAAGATCTAAATGTTAATGAGGGTTTTGATGTTTTAATGTACAACTAATTCACCCCCTCTCTCAGTTGTGCATTCAAAAATTTGTATCAAAGAAAGGTTCCTTGGAATAAATCTTAATCTCTTGAGGTACATCTAGGATGGTGCACAATATGGAGGCTCCTCTATTTGATGGATTAAATTATACATTCTAGAAGATGAAGAGGGAAATTTTTTTTATTTCACTAGTATCTGGAGTTTGGAAGTCTATTGAATATGGATATACTATTCCTATAAATGGTCCAAGAACTAATGATGAGATCAAGGCCTATGAGAACAATGGAAAATAAATATATTCTCTTTTGAGTGGACTTTCTAATACTAAACTTGTGAAATTTATGAATCTTAAATCTTCTAGTGAGATATGGAAGAAGTTAGAAAGTATCTATGAAGGATATGATAAAGTCAAGAAAGCTAAGATGTAGAACCAAAAGGAAAAAATTTAAACCATGGAAATGTAAGAGGATGAATATATCACAAACTACATGCATAAAGAGGATGAAGTTGTCAATTTGAATAGAGGTCTTGGTGGAAAACTTGAAGAAGATGAGGTGGTAAAGAAGGTACTAAGAACTCTACCTTGTTGCAAGTATGAAGGTGTTTTTATTGATTTCAATAGGAAGTCTATTAACTGGTTTTTCCATTGATGTCAACTGTGTGTTAAGGAATTTTTTACATGATGAAATATCAAAGATATTCAAAAATTTATGGAAAAGAGGAAAATAGGTTATTGCAAGTTGTGCATGTGTAGTTGAGATATTAAGGAAGTGTTGTGAGAACATGAGATATCTTTCTTTTTAGTGTATGTCTTTGGTACTTGATTTCCAAGTGCTTTGAGAAAATTTGATA